>WOVY01005281.1:0-32948 GCA_013436015.1 Rhipicephalus annulatus | reverse complement strand
AACGATGTACGTGTCTGGGGAATTCATCTTCGCTGCAGTGGCAGAATTCCTAAGGCTTGCTTCGAAATTATTTCTTTGTGATAATTTTGACAAGCTGCTTGCGAATCGGTTGGTATTCCTGCTGTGTCAATACAGGTTTTTACTGGTAGTGCTATCGCTGTTCTTCTGCCATGCCGATTCATGTAGTTAAGATGCTATCTGCCGCTCTCTTTTGCCATCGCTGTCGACTACGCTGACATGTGCTGGAATTTGGATATTTCGCTGCATCAGTGTATCTTGTGTGGATTGTGACCGTAATCTTGTCGGAGCTTCTTTGTTCTAGATTTTCTTCTTTCGAGTAGATAGGTAGGATGCATATTTCGTGGAATGCGGTATACTGAGATGTTTCTGTCTAATTTGTGCGGAATATTTCTTGTTGCATTGCTTCCGAATAACCCAATCTTCAAAGTGTCGCTCGCCCAGTTTCAGTTAGCCTAAGCCGTTTGAGCTGAGTCACTTTTTGTGCTTCGACGAGCTCCTCCCGCGTTGTGGAGGCCTAAGTATAGTCGCGGCGTGGAAGCACATTCATTGATTGCTGGGGCAGTTTTGATGGCCTTTCGTATAAGGGTATTCAGTTTTGAATTTTAGAATTCTTGAGATCTAAGTAAGGAGTTTCATAAGTAATTCTGCTGATGATAAGTGCTTGAATCAATTTGATGGTGTTGTGCTCTATTTATTTTATTTATGGACTATTTATTTTATTGGTTCAAGCTTGGAAAGACAGATATGAGATGTAATGGTACCAGCCCTTCAGGTACTAGTACTAACAAGTACTAGGTGCAAATCCATAATTCGGGCTCCAGTGTTGATGCCGCCACCTTTTTGCACCTGACTACGGCTTGTTGGGCCTGCAGGGAATGAGATCGAGTAGTCGGGTTGCCCCCGTCCTCTCGGGTTGGGTTAGCGGGTGAGGGAACCATCAATCTGCACATATGTTATATAGAAAAAAGATCAGTTGTAATGCAAAAAAAGCAAAATTGAAGACTGAAGCTAGCCTGCGCTCGGTAGAAGAATTGAGAATGACTCGGGAAGAAAGCACGAAGAAGTAGCGAAGCAGTACAAAGGAGTAATCACTTTACCCACACCTAAGCGAATTGCGATAAGAGGCGTGAAACTGTATCTATCATTTCGCCCAATCCTAAAAGCTTTTTTTCCCTTGTGGCCTGCCAATGCATTCACGGTGGTTAAATAGCTGGTCTTAGAGGCTGCGCTTCGGTTTTATATTCTACCTCTTTCGAGCAGCACCTTCCATTCACTGTTTGCAAACAGCTCGAGAATTGTGTCGGTTTTCGCTACGCCATAATGGGGTTAGGCCGATCGACTGGCTTCTTGAGTCTCTCTCCTGCCTCTGGATCAGAATGGGGTCACTGGACAGGTACTTCAGGAAATCAATGACCCGCCCTCTTGTTAAAGACGATAGTCGTTTGGGGGGTACATAAACGCAAAAATTTTGGTATGTCTGTCTGTACAATTGTCTGCTTGTCTCTCTTAAGGATGCCCCAAACGGCACCAAGCGATACGCCAAACGGCCAACCCCATCCACAGCGCCCACCGATATTGCTTAAGGTTCAGCGTTCATACTTGTGCGATTGTCAATTAAAAAGCAATTATTGCGCATATCTGAGGCACCGCAACAATACGTCAATATTTTGTATTTGTGGCTTTAAAATAGAGAAGGCACACATAAGCAATTCTAAAGACCGCAGCATTTAGCAAGCTGCGCTGACAGTGCGTGATGCTCAAAAAGACAAGTGTTTCCAGCGTTTTGCTTAGACGACACGGTGGTGGCACCTGCCGTCGTTTTGTGTTCTACACTTTTATCGCCTCCGAGACAGGAGCGCATCCTTTCGAAGATAACTGCCAGATAGCGCTCGTGTCTGACGTGCCTGGGTGTGCTCGTTCGCCTTCGCTGCACGGATTGAGACTCTCTAACGCAGCGCTTCCAGAATAGAATTCACCAATTTCTTGCGCAGACATCAAATAAACGTTTTGTTCACTCTCTCCACACGCAAGATTATCGTCTTTCGATGACATTTGCAGTGAAACATGCAGATACGGGGCCAATTTTTTCCTTACCATTTTCTTGTTGCACGAGGGAGATATGGAAATAGCAGAATTAAGTGAGGAAGGCACTACTATACACAGGATGGTGAACAGTATTTTTGGAATAAAGCATTATCGTATTACGGCCAAATTAAATCTGCAGACTAGAACAAAAGCGTTTGTGAAAGAGAGAAATATTGTCCTGCCCTCGTTTTTACTTTGAAACTGCAAAAGCAGTCCACTCAGACTTCTCGGAAAGACAGATACTTTTTGTTCAAAGTACCGAATATCACGTAGCTATTGCGCAGACGCAAGAGGGTAATCATCTATGCTCTCCCATTCGAACATTTCATTATTGTGAATACACCATATAGCTCGTTCGCTTTTCGGCGTTGGTTTTTAAGACAATGTGATTGGGGTTTCATTACTCTGCGATAATCTCCACAAAGCACCCTTTTGAAATTTAGAGAGGCAATGTGCTCTTCGCAGGAGTGACTTCAGTTCTCCATTTGATTTGACCACATTTATCTGCTAGTTTCAAAGATGAATATGTTTCGTAATTGATGCTGTAATTGATGTCTGTAAGTAATCTCAAGATGTCTGACGTAGAAAAAAAAGCGGGTCGAGGCAGTAAGCTAATATTCTGTTTCTGTCAGTTTTCAAGTGGACACGTTTTTGTAACATCCGGTATAAAACCTTTTCACAGGAGAGAGAGAACAAACAAACGCTGTCATGTTTGTGTTGCGGGCGGGGAGTACAATTGCCTGGGTGGAACAGCTTCAGCGGGGAAACTTGGGGGAGGGGGGGGAGGGAGATGTCATGCCTATTGCCCCTAGTTCATATTTAGGCATCCGCCCTTCTACAGTGAGCGAAATTTTTCTGCCGTCGAAACGCAGCGTCCGTTCGCACAGGGACGCGCTCTGCGCTGCCGAATATACCATGGGACGAACGAGGAATGGATGCGCTGTCACATGGTTTGTTGACGCGGATCGCAGACGCCACTACGCTATCTGGTGGTCTAGACCTCGATGATTTCTGCACGCAGGAATTGAGAAGACGCAGTACTGCTTACTTTGCTTGCAAGTCGATGTCTTGTAATGCATGAAGAGCAGAAAAAACGACCAACACCAGCGGCGTTGGCAGGTTTATTTCTTTATATTTGAATACCTCAAAGGCCCCAGCTGGGGTATTACATAAGGGATGGGTATTAATACAGATTAAAAAAGTGATTCGAGGGCAATCTTGAATTGATGCGGGTCGGAGTGGTGCACGGCAGTTGCAGGCAGACGATTCCAGGTCTCGTGCGGTTGTCGCAAAAAAAAAAAAGGAGTGAATATGTGCGGGTACTTCGGGGCTGGTGGAGGATACACTGTGCATGAATGGTTTATGCGGCTTGCTTTGCAAGACCACGACAAGCTCGGTTACCTTTTCCACAAAATGGGGACTTGAAGTAGGTACAGAGCGAAATAAACTCGCGTTGGTCACAACATTCAGTTACGCGCAGTGTGACATGACAAATGAGTATAGGGCTTGGACACCATTTTTTTTGAAATTCCTTGCTCTCCTATTAGTCCGCGGCGAACGATTAGGCAAGCAAACGCGGAAAAATTCGGTTTCGAGAGTGATCGGTGTGGAGAGGGCCCTAAATTTTGACGGATCTCACCACCACCGAATAGAATTCAGTGCACTTTTGGCAGCCGGGATGCATTAAGGCGAAGCCCAGAGAGCACTATGGCGATGCCCAGTCCGCAGTCTATGAAAAGCTTTGTGCGACAGGAAGCCTAAATGTATAGTTGCAGTGTAAATTTATGCATGCAATGTTTGTCTGAGTGTACAAGGGATATCGAGTGCGAAGGTAACAGTGTATGTGGCGTTCTAGCTTCAAGCCGCTTAACCTCAACTTCTCCTCCAGTGTGTGCAATGTTTCGTGAAGGTGCGTGTATATTTTGCACGAAAGGTACGCATATCGCAAATAACTGAGTTTGAAACCTCGACAATGTGCAGTCTTCCACACGCAGCATAGACCTTCACTCACTTTTGTATTAAGCTTGCTTGAACGCTTCGAAATTGAGCTTTAAATAAACAACGAGGACTGGTTTGAGGACGGCACGAGACCTATTAGCAATTGAACTCTGCCAGCATTGAGTTATTACTGAAAGGTACGGAATCCGCGCAATGGATGTATTTGTGAAAGTTCCCGATTCACTGGCATAGATCTATTTGTTCAGAGAGCACCGTGCACTCGAGGTAAATTCAAGAAATTATAAGTTACCTTACCTGAAACCACTTGAAGAGGTTCGGACCCATATTCAAGAGTCATATCCTGGCATAACTATGGTAGTCGATGCGGCATATTTAGAGCTTTTATTCTGAACATCTGCAACGACCAGAATAATAATATTCAATAATTTGTCGGTGCCACTTACTCTTCCGTATTTAGAGCCAAGTGGTACTGGGAAGATCACGCATTGTGAAACTACTATGTAGATTAAATTCGCGCAAGAAGGAACGTTTTGTGTTGTAGACTGAATTGAAACCACAAGAAAAATGCATAGAGGTACCTGATTTTTATATTTGCACACCGGGTTTGTATATTACTTCAAATTGACAGAATGTTTGGCCGAAGCTGCTAATGTGCATTGATTAGGTGGCACATATATTTAAAAACACAACGCTTCTCTTAATGCTTTCACGAACACAAACACGAAAAGCAGCCCAGAAACTTGTGGCACCTTAAAAACTCCTAGGTGTGCAACATGCACTCAAGAGAAGAGATCAGGACAGTACAAATGCTGGCGTTATAGATCAGCATTCCCTAGCAAACATATTGATTTTCGTCACTGTACTGCTGAATAGCTTTAGAGACAAAAATACACTCGTAGAACTTCCTTCATGAAGAAAAATACCACATCCTAACTTCCTTACCATTTTTCTTGTTCCTCGTGCAGAAAACTCTTGCGCTTTTCGGTTGAAGTGCACTTCGCATGCCAGATTAATACGGCTTTCGCTTCAAAGCATTCGACGCTTGTTCAATACTACCTTGTTAAGGTTACACCATCGTATGCGTGCCTGCTTTTTAAGCCGCTGGACAAGTGTATGCCTTGTCCAGATTAAGTCTGACGGTAGCTGCGCAAAAGGCGTGCAAGTTTTTCTACTAATATAGGGGTGTCACTTACCTTACGTGTTTCAGGAAAAACTGGGAGCCACATGTGCATGATTGAAACAAAAAGCTTGCCTCTAAGGTGAAATGTGATTGGTATGTTTAATAAACACAAGGCCTGGGTCTTGAGAATGCGTTCTTTTTTTTCGATAAAAACGAAAAACCTTCCCAGTCATAACGTCCCCACCGCACAGTCGCTTATTTGCTTTTAGAGCTACGTGGTGGCTGCCTGGGTCTTTAACAGCAATTATTTGCCTCCTCAGCGACGCCCAAGACAGCAAACAACAAAGCCCCGTCACTAACATACATGCGCATGGTAATGCTGGCTTGTGTGCTCTCCGGTGAGGCCGCGAGTTCGCGGGGATGACATGTTTTCACTTTATAAATCTACTTAACCAGAGTAAGTCTGTGGGGAACAGTGCAAAGGGCATATAAAACGTATTATTATTAAACTCTGTGCCCTTTCTTTTACGTGTAAGACAAATTTACCAGCAAAAAAAAAAAAACGAAATCGGTTCCCACTGTCGTGTGTGCACTATGAAATCGTCTTTCCTTTTTTCTTGTTATCGCCTGTTAACTTCAACTTATATTGCAATCCGCGTCATATTTTCATTGTGCTGATACACTTTGTAACGCGTGAATTAATTTTGTGTGATCTGTGAAACTTCACCAATTACCCCCCCTTACTCAATGCCCTGTAAAGGGCCTGTAAGGAAGTTTAAATAAATAAATAAATAAATAAATAAATACTTTACAAGAAACACACGCGCGCACGTGTCTTAAGAACAAACAGGAGTGACATGTGCATGAATGGGCTCGAGGAAAAAGCTGGGCTCAACGGTGAAAAGTGATTGGTATGTGTTCAACGACTTTCATTCGTCCATTCTCTTGGGCTGAGCTAACAACCTTACAATCTGCGTATTATGAAGGATGTTTTGTTTCCAGTAAAAAAAAAACACCGAATCTTGTCCATTTTGGTCGAACTTGCTGCGCGTAACGTCTGCGACGGTCAGACGTTGATTTGCCATCAGGACGGCGTAATGACTGCCCTATCTTTCAGCAGCGAATATTTTTCTCCCTGTTCAGGGAAGCCCAAGACCGCGAACAACGGAAGCCCGCCACTTACAAAAAACGACGACAGCGGCAGACAACGAAGGGGTGGCCTCCCTTCACGTGCACGGGTTTGCAGGCTCTCCGGTCACGTAGCGAGTTTGTAAGAGGACGACATGTTTTCGCTCTTTCCAGTGGCTCTATGTTTTCCTCAAGATTGGCTTTGTTTCGACGCAGGCAAGCAGACGCCGGCCGTCTGATTCCTGCTGCCGCTATACATTCTGCCTTCCCTGGCATCGCGCGATATAAAGGGCTTTCAGGAAGGGCCGTGCGTGCAGCCTCTATCGAATGCGTCCGTCCCCGCTCACACTACGGTGCCTTTGGAGGGGCTTCCTTCCCTAAGGTGCTGAATAAGGCGCATTATGCGAATGGACGCCCAAGTTAGAGTGGGTGAGGATGCGTCTTATAGGCTCCATCTCCAGGCTTTAGCACTAGCTTCCACCTTATCGTGAGCTGGCTACGAAGAATTTCCGTTTCTCGGCCTCACACTTCACACTGTTAGACGGACTCTAACCTCTATGCTCTGCAGAGTTTTCGAAGCTTTCAGAACAACTATTGCATGTTTCTGCCGACAAGCTCTTCCACGCCTATTATAATTGTGTGCGAAGTTCATGCACGCGCGCAAACAGCTCATCTAGGTTTCTTACCGAACGCAAATTGTGTCGTAATGACAACACAGTCATCGTATGAAAATAGATAATTATGTAACGTTAGAAAGACGTCAGGCAAGCTATTGGTGTCAGTGAAGTGCATATGAGTCAGAAACTAAATATGTACCTTGGTCCGTCTGGGTGAGCAAGAGCTAAAAAAGGGCTATCTAACGATTTCTGCAGAGTCGAGGGCTTATGAATAAGTATTTGATCGAGGAAGGGTGGGAATTAATTCATGATTGGCAAACAGCCTTTGGAGTCTATGCAGATGTACCGACAGGTCACTCACTAAAAGGGGAACCTTTTCTGAAATAGTCCCTGGCAATCTGCTGTTGTTCTTAAAGTGAATAATATACAATCACTGCATGCAGCCAGCTCTGTATTATAGACCTGAAAGTTTGAGGCACATCTCAAGAACATATTTTGTTTGTCATCCGAAGTAGAACTGATTTGTTCTGGGCGCTGCAGGCCGTTTTGTATTGCTGAACAGGATTGAATGTAACTTACAGAAAAAATACCAATGTCTGCCCGCTTGTCTTGCGCACTTGGATAAAAAAAGAAGAGTCTTCTTTTTTAAGAATTAATAGCCCGAACGTCTTACGCAAGCATGACTCTAAGGTGAAGTGCAAACTCATTTTTCACTCTCTTCATCCACCGTTTTCGCAGCGCAGGAAGAGAACGTAATGAGAGTGAGTCCCGCTGTTCGGATTCCCGAAATTCTCTTCTGCCCCATAGTAACATTCCTTGACGCAGCCGCCTCTGGTTGTCTTGCTCTCGGAATGTAAATGCGCTCTATGCGAAGGAATGCATGCTGTTTGCCGCGATCGCAGGTCCTCGTGCGGATCCAACCAGATGGCTTGCAAGAGGCAGAGCCCACCGCAGGAATTCTCTCGTCTACTCTTGGAAGCCACTTTTCTTACGGCATGCTTCATCGCAAATCCGTTGTTTACACGCTACCAAAAGCAACGCATTTTGCGACGAAAGCGGAACAATAATGTTCTCGCTTTCGCTGCACTGCGTCTAGTGTGTCACCACGTTTCTTTCTGGTAAGAATCTTCAGTTTTATCCTGCTTGCGAGGCTGCTGCTGCTGAAAAACATTTATGTACAGATGTTATTTACAGGGAGGGTGGGAACGGTCCTTAAAGGGCCCGCCCCGTACAAACACTAGGTTAGCTCCCTCTTACGGAAGCCCATTGGCGTTGGCCGCGGCCCGGGCACGCTCGACCAGGGCCCGTTGGGCCGTCACGTCAGAGCAGCCGAGCAGGGCTGCCTCCCAGTCCTCCCGCGAAGGGTTGGGTAGTGGGGTAAGGTTTGGGGTTTTTTGGCATGCCCACACCATGTGGAAAATGTCAGAGGAATTTTCCTCACAATGCGGGCACTTCCCGTGCAAGCGGGGTCAAAGTGTTTTATGATTGCCGGGCACAATAGAGTTTTAGTATAAAGGCGAAGGAGGATTCGCTCCTCCACCTTCGTGAGGCCCTTACAGGGTTTAGGATAGACGTTATGGCCGGATTGATAAAATTGTGTGATCTCCTTAAAGGTGTAGGCAGGATTGGGTTCGAGTTCCGGATTGGTAGGGGACGAGGATGGTGCCCGGAGAGTGAGCGCGCGGGCAGCGGCATCGGCCGTCTCATTACCATCGAGGCCCGTGTGAGCCGGAGCCCATATGATCGTTCGGTGCGCGGGGGCACCTAGGTAGCTGCTGTTCTGCAATATTTTATAAGCACGGTACGGAATGTATCCCTGTTCAATATTGCGACAGGCACCCCTTGAGTCGGTGATGATGACCCTCGAGTCCTGATCTGCGGCGGCTAGTGCGATGGCGATCTCCTCCGCGTGCGTAATGTTATGTGCACGGAATGTGAGTCCGTTTACAACGGTGTTTTCGTGGACGACCGCAGCCGTATACCAACCACCATGGTGCGGGCCGGAGGCGTCCACGTAGAATACCCCGAATTTGTGGCCGTAGTGTCGAGCCAAGGCTTCCGCCCGCGCGAGGCGTCGGCCAGTGTAGTCGTCTCGGGTCATGTTAGCCGGAAGAGGGCGCACGTGCAAGGAGTATCGCCAAACTTCTGGAATCCGTACGCGCTCTTCCGTGTGTATTGAGTGATTGATGTGTAGCCGGGCAAGGAGGCGGCGACCCGACGGTGTTTTAGAGAGTCTAGTATATTGGTTTGTCAAGTGCGCCTCTCTCAGCTCCTTGAAGGTGTTCACCATTCCCAAGCCCAAAAGGCGCTGGTTAGAGGTGCTGACAGGAAGGTCGAGGGCGCTTGTAGATTTTGCGGAGAATTACTTCGAGTGCATTCTCGTCGGATTTGCGTAGGTGGAGGTATGGAGCCGAGTACAGGACTCGGCTGGTTACGAATTCATGCGCCAGCCGCAAGGCATCTTTGCATCGTAACCCCCCGCGCTTGTTGGAAACCCGGCGGACCATCCGGCCCACCTGGTCCCCCACCTTACGCAATTTGGCCAATGTTGTGTCTGCTCTGCGATTTTTGTGTATAAAAAAGCCCCAGTACTCTAATCTCATCGCGTTCGGGTATTGGTCCGCTGTGAAGGGAGAAACGATCTCCCAAGGGCCGGCGTACTCGTATGCAGGTACTGCGTTCTCGGTACCTGCATACGAGTACGCCGGCCCTTGGGAGTCCTGCTGAGTGCATAGATATTGGTCTCGGAGTTTACATGCCAATTTGGCTGTGTCTCCGTCGAAGCTGTGAAATGCTCGTTGCAGATGCTTTTGTGTCTCTGTTCGAGTTTGGGTCGGATCAATCAAGGCGCGGAAGAGGCGCCAGGTACTCCGGCTGGACATTTGTCGAGCGGCCGTGTTGCAACTTGCGAGGCGGCAAGATTCTTTCTTGCGTACCTGAAGAGAGAGATACACACGCAGACAAACTGTGGCTTAAGGAAATGCGCAGCTAGCAAAACACATGGATGCAAAACACAAGCAGACTTGTTGCCAAGTCGGTTTGCGCTTTTTCGGGCTGCGCGCAGTGCGCGTGTGTTCGCCGTGAGAGTACCAAGCCCTCTTTTGTCCTGGGTTAGGTATGCTACACCCTAATCTTTTACGGTATCCTGTACCAGCTATTGCTTAGCATGGAACATTGAAACAGGGTGTTTAAATGTGTTAGTGACTTGGAAGGGAGGGAACTTTCTGTTGTTCCTTTATTCAAGTGGACCGAGCAGCATCTTTTGCTGATTTCGGTCAAGCAGAATATTCAGCTTTTGTGTGAGCTAACCACAATTAAGGACGCCTATTTGCGAAGCCTTTAGTTCGTGCCTCAGACTCAAAATCGACCAAAAATCAATAGGTGGCCATAAGCGATGGTAAAACAGCGCCTGTGATCCTCTTCTTCTTTTCACCAATGTATGCATTGGCGACATACATACATACATACGTACATACATACATACGTACATACATACATACGTACATACATACGTACATACATACGTACACACATACGTACATACATACGTACACACATACATACATACATACATACATACATACATACATACATACATACATACATACATACATACATACATACATACATACATACATACATACATACATACATACATACATACATACATACATACATACATACATACATGTACAATGTTCAAATGCCCATCGGCCTATCATGCTGCATTGTTCTTGCCGTAATCACGACCCTCAGTTGGAGGACATGTGTAAATAATTGTTTAAATACGAGTGCGATACCTGGACAGAAACAGCCAAGACACGGACAAGCGCTTGTCCGTGTCTTTCTTACTCCTGTCTACGTATCGCGCTCGTATTTCAAACCATCATGGATAAGCAACTCACCTAATCAAGTATTTTGATCTCTAATTTTTTCTACAACATCCGTAATTCGTAACAATCACAAATATGGAGAAGCTTAAATGTTTCATGCTTTTAGCTACGTGGTATAAAGTTACTTATTTATTAAAAATAATACAGGTTAACAGATGTCAAATACTCGCAGGTAATGTCAGTGGACGAAGTTTTCTTTCACCCTTTAATTTACGACGATGTCTCTCATATTGTTTTTGTTGCTGCCATACGCTTCCACAATTTATTTATTGAAATAATTCATTAGTACTTATTATAAACTAAGGAGTTGAAAGATAAGTCGTTACAAGGCACAATCCATGGAGCACGTTCCGGTTTTCATGGCGGCATTCAAGATTTTGCTTCGGTGGGCACTATCAATTTGGTTCTTTGCTTCCTGGTTCCTTTTTGTCATCCCTTCTCACCCAGGCAGGAGGGGGGGGGGGGCGGCTCTAAATGCTTTCTACTCTGCCTGCATTATGAACTATTGTATTACGCTCATCACTACAATTTTTAGCCATCATGAGCCACCCACGCGCAACGGCAACAGCTCTAGGGAATATTTACATAACCAACCCCGACTCCTGTTTTTTTTATAAATAGAAAAAGAGAGGAAAGAAAGTAGTAAATCAGTCTAACAAAACTTGAATGAAACTAAGTCGGTGAAAAGTCACAGCTTTGGCGCATAGGCGGAGCATTGAACGCCATAGCAACAAATTGGAAGGTTACGCGCAGAATGGCAAACAGATGTAAACGTGCCCCACGTTTCTCACGCACAAATGATGCACGAAACGTACTCACAGGTACAGATGAACGCGAATAAGCGTCTCATTTGTTACTTCGCTGTGTCTGAAAAGCACGCTATTTTCCCAAAGGAAGACTGTGCAACAATGGCAGTAATTTTTGTGCGCTAGCTAACTACAACAGAATCGTTCCAATGAAAAGCCAAGGCCAGCCATACATCAGTGGTGTAAACCTCCGGGCAAACGTGCTTTGCCCAGACGGGGGTCCATATGGCTTGTACTTGCAACTGCCCTAGTGTGGCTGCTTCTCTGCGTTGTAGGTCTCGGTGAGGCGGTGGGTCAGAGCGTCTGCTCGTTCTGTACCACTGCAGAACATCGGCGTAGGTTGTGATAAAATACTCTCCGTCTTCGGCATCGGGTCGTTTCGGCTCCGAGGAATGCGTTGACAGAGACCCGCGGCTAGTTAGCGCGTGTGCCTCCGTATCTGCCTCCTCGTTGCGGTTCGGGCCCACGTCCAGCTCCCCGGCGTGCGCAGGGAACCACTTGACGGTAACGTTGGTTTCCGGTCTTACTATAGTTGAACATACTCTTGCAGTGGTTCCATGGACGTTGTTTGTAGCAAAGTTGACTATTGCCGTCTACGAGTCGCTGAGGACCGTGCGGCAATGTATGCCAACACTGCAAGAAGGCGCGAGCCACCCAGAGACACCTCCTCTGGGACTGTGCACCACCGCCGGGTCACCAAGAAGTAATGCCAACTGCCATAAGCAGCAGAATCATCAGCCGAGAGCCACGCAACCAAATAGACGTGGTCCAGCAAGTGCTTAGCATCCTGGAACGCCAGCGGCCGAAAGCGGTGCCCCCACGGGTTTGACGCGAGTAGGTTGCTGCTCCGGGACGTCCGAGCACGCTAGTGTCTCCCTTTAATCCCCCTACCCCTTCCCCCTTTATGCCAGATCGTCAATAAGGTTGTTTCACTCACTCAAGGCCAGCCATGACGTACAATCCTCACCACCGCAAGATAAAGGCGCACAAGTGAGCGTCCATCCCCCTCCTCTCCACGTCGCAAAGAACGCCTGGGAAAAGAGAACGCGTGCTGCCGCGTCGGGACCATGCGGAGACGCGTGCTCATTGCGCCATCTTGCTGGTAATCCTGAAAAAAACGATAGTACCCCCCCCCCCCCCACGACCCCGAGATGCCCGTCACCAGCGGTAAGTGGCATATATAAATAACTTGCCATTTGAACGTTGAAAGAGATGTTGCTTCGTGGCTCAGTGGTTAACGCCTCGCACTCACGACACTGATGTCGACGTCGACGCCGGCGGCGAAATCCAGCCTACATTGTCCATATTGTTGTTATAGCAATAAAAGGTACCCCTGAATTCTAGTCGAGCCGATGTTCTGAAACATAGCCCACGCTAGCTCGTTTTGAAGCGCTGTCACCACCACCACCACCAATGAGAGAGTGCTTTGAACTGAAGCCAAGGCGCATTCTTTCATGCCCTATATACTGCTGTCGGCATGAAGTACCAGGGGTGGCCAGATGAACGTTGGCCGGTTTTCCTTTCTGTGCTTTTGATAGCACGTCCTTACGTGTAAGGTTGCTGTGTGGGAACCCAGGCACGCCTCTCTGTCCAACTCCACCAAAATTGTGCAATCTTGCAGTAGTTCGAGCCACCAAAAATGAAACAGAGCGTATAAGAAAAACTGAAAGTGAAAAATCCGGCATATCTCACGTGCCTTGGGCATTCTACGTTACGCGAAGCATGTGTAGAAAATAAGATGATGTCGTAATAGGTTCTTTGTTAGCAAACCTTACAAAATGACCCCAAAGACGTGTAAAATGTTGTGCCCGAAAAAGATATGCTTAACTGTTGCATATGTTTCACATAGTCAGTTGTTTACATCTGCGTATTGATGCCAACAGCAACGTGAGCATAGACACACCAGAAGCGTTGACATGATGTGAAATACTTGTGATCGCGAAGATGGTAGCCCTGGACAGTATTACGCAAATCAACTCCAGTGGATGGCGCTGAACTAGAATTGACGTCAACCCGACGTGGCGACTGTATCATAAGAGTACATTTGTAAGGTGTGTAAAATTAGCCATTACTGCAACCGCTATTCGCGTTTCATGAACATCACGGTCTTTTTCAAAATCAGTTCCGAAACCTGACGTGTCTCCTTGCTTGAATACTTGGTTGTCACGCAGAACGACGCATGGGTTCGATTCCTATTGGGACCCTGATATTTATACGTTGCACACGACTGGTCAACGTTGCCAATATGATTTTTCTCTCGCGTTGAAATTACGACCATATGTTCTCGCCGTTCTTGGATAGAACTCTCGATTCCCTGTGGTGCAATACCGCCTACCGTGACACGTGGTACACGGATGTAGGTCACATGTGTCTGCCTAAAAGTGTTTGAGTAATTACGTGACGGGAAGGTAAATGAATTGATGTCATGACAAGCGAATTATATTCGGCAAACCACTTTACCATCAATACTAATCTTGGTTTACACCAGGCTAAGGGACTGATCACGAGACCACTCTGACGTAGGTGAGTGGACAGACAGACAGACAGACAGACAGACAGACAGACGACAGACAGACAGACAGACAGACAGACAGACAGACAGACAGAGACAGACAGACAGACAGACAGACAGACAGACAGACAGACCAACTCCAAAAGTACCTGCAGTACGCAAAAAACGCTTCGAATTTGGAAGTGTTCCTTTATACTGAAGATGAAATCACGGGAACGATTCTGTTGTAGTTACCAGGCACACAGTTCACTACAATCGTTGCACAGTCTCCGTGTGCGTGAGAAACGCGGGACACGCTTCGATCTGCTTGCCATTCTGCGCGTGATCTTCAAATTTGTTGCTATCGCATTCATTGCTTCGCTTTTGCGGCAAAGCTCTGACTTTTTAGTTTTCACAACCCGAACAACGTTGATAACATAGTCTTGTGGAGCCTTACATTTCCTTGCCTGCGCACAGACTCCGCGTTAATTCCCCCATGTCGCCTTCTCGAAGTCACACGTAGACTGTATCTTTGCATCGTTTCATGCGTCCATTTTCTTGTTCTCGACGCAGATATGGCGAGTGTGTAAGCTATTGCACGTTCTCCTCTCACCGATCACAGCCATGCCATGCGAGGCACGTACCAGCGAGCCCTGCTGCATTCTCGATGCAGTCCTGTTATGTACTACGTGCGTTATTCTCATTGTAACGCGTTTGCAGGATTCAGTGGCGGCTCTGTGCTTCTTGGATTTTCACTGGGTTGCGAATGAACGTGCGCATGCTTACGTCCGCTCAATGCGAACGCTGCGTGTCAAATCAATGTCGTGCTTTCTGGTGGTCGCTCTTTCCAGAAGCTCAAACAAAAAAAGGACCTACTTCAAGAGTCTATACATTTCCTGATCGTATCTTTTGAAATTTGACGGAACATTTCAGTCTTATATTATTGTGCTTCCTGCCGTAGTGGTTGTCACACATGCCGCGTGGTCTCAAAATAGCAATGCCATGACGTTTTGGGAACACTGCTTCTCTGCCTTCTGGATATAACAAACAGCCTTAGCAAAAAAATTGGCCCCGTATCTGCATGTTGATCTGCAAATGTCGTCGAAAGACGATAGTCTTGCGTCTGGAGAGATTGGACGAAACGTTTATTTGATGTTCTGCGCAAGTAAATCGGTGAATGGTATTGTGGAAGGGCTGCGTTAGAGTGCCTCGAGCGTGCAGCGAAGGCGAACGAGTGCACCAAGTCACGTCACACTTGAGACATGAGCGCTATCTGGCAGTTATCTTGGAAAACAAAACGTGCGGCTCTGAGACGGGCGTGCCGGGTGTGCGCGCCTGTCCCGTCTCAGAGGTGATAAGGTGCACAACGCAAGGTTACGGGTAGGTGCCACCACCGTGTCGTCTTAGCAAAGAGTTGGAAACACTTCCCTTTTCGTGCAAGCGTTGCATGGTCAGCGCCGCGTGATAAACGCTATGGTCCTTAGAATAACTTATGCAGCCTTTTCTAGTAAAAGACGCACCTACCGAATATATACGTGTTGTTATATTGCCTCAGATATGCGCGATAATTGCTTTTTATTTGACAATCGCACAAGTATGAAAGCCCAATCTTGAGCAATATTGGTGGGTGCTGCGGATGGGGTCGGCCATTTGGGGTATCCGCTGATGCCGTTTAGAGTGCCCAATACCGTTAAAGGTAGACAAACAGACAAATGGACAGACATACTTTTTTTTTTGCATCGAAGGTCCCCAAGGAAGACTATCGTCTTTAAAAGACAAAAAATGAGGAAAGAGGTGCTCACTTTGATGCAAACTTTATTTTTCAGCTTGTGCATTAGACACTACTGCCTGGCGCAAAGAGGTTGAATGAAATATTAGAACCAAAGCGTCGCACAAAACGTTTAGATTGGTGACTAAGTACCAGCAAGTATGGAAATCAAGTATGGAAATGGAGAGCGGTAGGAGTACGTTTGTTTTATGGATTACAAATTTTGGTATTTGAATGTGTAGCGCCATGAAACAATGCTTCTGTGTGCAATGCCGACAACACAAGACTAGGAACCACGTGACGTTTCGTCGTGCACTTCAAAGGGAATAATAGTTCAGTTGCTCTTTGGCACAGATGTGGCTTATCTCGCTTGTGCGACCTGCGCGCCCAGCTCGGCCAAGCAGTGCGTTCCAACTGGTGACTCGGACGTGATGCAGCCACTGGGTTTGAGCATGAACGTCGCTATGACTTCGACGTCGACGACATACTCCGCGACTATGACTTCGACATCTACAACAAACTGTACGCAGACATTTTCCTCAGTCGATAGTAAGTTGCTACTTTTACTGACCGCGGACGCCGCACTCTAGTTTATTCAATTAAAAGCCCAGTTCGCAGCGCGATGCGTCACATTAGAGTTGACCAAACTACTACGTCGTAAGCAGCCTCTCGCCACCCACAGCCAGTGAAACACGGGACCTGTTACTCAACCCATCTTCTGAAAAAGCATACGTATACCACTAAAATAAACTGGCATGCACCGTGTCATGACCACGTAATCGCAGGGACTACATCAAGTACTTCACGACATGAACCTCGGCGACCGTACTTCTAGTCAGCTACTGCGGCACAAGCAACTATTGCGCGGTTGAACAACAAAGAGCTTTGAGGGAGCGTTTTTTTCGAGGATTTTCTCTTGAAAAAAGCTACCATGAAGTGTTCGCTTGGCTGCCGAAGCGTCAGAGCAGAAGGACCTACCTGAGGTCGCTGAGAGATGCCGTAGTGAAGGGCTCCGGAAATTTCTACAACCTCGGGTACTTTAACGTGCACCCAAATCTGAGCCAACGGGCCTACAGCATTTTAGCCTCCACCGAAAATACAACCGCCACAGTCCTGGTTCGATCCCACGACCTGCGGGTCAGCAGCCGAGTACCTTATCCACTGGACCAACCGCGGCGGGGCGTGTTTGAAAAGTTGATGCATGTGTGTATCCATTCAGGTGGAATAGCTGAAATGACTACTGCCACAGTATACGGGATATTTCGCATGCTGCTTTGAAATGGGAAAAAAATAAACTGTAAATTGAAGGCTCCTTTTCTTAGTTCAATACAATGTTAAGGAGGTAAGGAGAAAAAGGCATCTGAAAATGCGATTTATCAATTTTCATGGCACAATATTTCAGCATTACTCACAAGTGCTTCCACGACCTCTTATGCGCAGTCGAAAGCATATAAAATACCCCAAGCGCGCCTGATCCCGTGACTGCACCATGGAAACCCGACTAGTATATGTTGTTTTTTCTGAACAATACTTTTCGAGAGAAATGGAACATTTTCTCTGTAACCGCTGAAGTTATTGCATGCAAACTTAGGCAACCTCTTCTTGAATAACATTCTCTCTTTGTGAAGCAAAAGAATGTTGTTGCCACAACCATTGTATTTTTATAATTTTTTTTCAAGAAAAAAGCCCTAAAAGTCTAGTGATTGGACACATATATTTCAACTAAAGAATTGTCATGACTACAAATATCATTTTAGATCAGAAGGATACCATGGGCATACGAAATAACCAGCAGAGATTTCAGAATTTTACACGCGATATTATTTCACAAATATTCTTTGAAAAAAGTCTTTTTCTTTAGAACGGCTTCATATTTTCTTGCCAAATTCACAAAGCACACAGTAAAATCCGCTTCCAAGCAACTTGCAAAATTTTCTAAAGTTTGCTTTAAACATAACAGAGGGATTGGTAGTAATAGTTGAACACCTATCCGTGCAATTCATTCCCCCTTAAAAAGAACTAAGACATTGACGTATATGAAAGTACAGGGAACGTACGTTACAAGTAATTGTAATTCACGTTATAATTACGTTTTTGAAAGATCTCCCGTGTTTTCCTTCGCATTATTATCTGCTAGTTATAAGTAACTTTGAGATAATAGGCTGGTGTATGTGCGAAAATTGAGTTGGTTACACTCGAAAAGATGCAAACATGCAGGTGATGTTTTGTGCTGGAAACCCCACTTTGTCCTTCTCAATCTATACGACGAATCTCGTGAGTGAAAGTAAAATAATGTGCCCCTAATTACAATTGTTCATAGCTCTCATACACACATTTTTGCCGCAATTGTAATGATGTTCTTTAGGCACTCAATCTGCTAATAAGGTATGGAAGTCAGATTTATGAAAGAAACAATAAATTTAGGTTCGTTCTTTTGGACGTGAATTCCAGATTTGCGAGACCGGCTGTCCCGGACCACTGATGCAGTACGCAGATTGCCATTAAATCATTGCAGCACAACGCATGACTGCAGCTTATCCCTAAATAATTGCGCTCGGCTCACGGGCCCAGAGTTGACGCAATTTACTTCGGCTGGGTACGCACTGGGACTCATTGCAATCATGTGCTACATGGAGCATAAGCAGATGCGCCGGTAGCAGGCACCCATTCAGTGGAGGTTATGTTATTCCCGAGTCAGGTACAGCTGGAGATAACTGAAGAACTTACTACATTAGTACTTGTTTCATTTGCTTGAGGCGTCAAAAGTCAAATCTCTCTGAGGAGTTTCACGCAACAATTACGGAAATGGTATTGCGTTATTCAATATGAAACCTGAGTGAAGATGTGGGTCTGCTAAATAAATGGATGTACTAATAACGCTCATGTAAGGTGGTTGTAAAAGAAACTGACTCTCTTCCACAAATTGTCTTATATGTATTTGTAGGCTTTCTTCAAAGCCCAGCAAGGTAGTAATTTGGCCCCAACAGCAAAAGATGCAGTAGCTCATTTTAGGGCCAATGGCATAACAAAGCTCAACCAGGGCCGCGATTAGGGCATCTGCATTTACTAGCAAAAGTAGGCAGCTTTCTACGATGTAATTCAAGCAAACAGTCCAGTCTGCCATCGAGTGGTCTAAAATCTAAGAGGGACCAACTTACTTTCTCGAAAGAGATTTCGTGGTTACCAATGCAGGAGTAATAATACATCCATCTTTTTAAAGCATACTTTAGCAAATTGCTTGTACAGCCGGCCAAAACTTCAACTATTGTGCGCAGCGGCCACCTGTGAGGACCATATAGTGAAACTAAGTTGAAAAAAATGCTTTGTGGGCAAGCACTTTGTGGGCATGCACATGTCCTCACTATTTTTGGAACTTTTTGTCGGTTTGTAAGGCAAATATAGACAAAAAACTGCCACTTGTATACGATAGGTAAATATTTGGCCGACTGTATCTTAGGTTAAGTTATTTAGGTTAAGAATAATTTAGGTTAAGTTGTTTAGGTTAAGAATTATTTAGGTTAAGAAAATCTGTGATGCCATTCAAGAGGAAATAACTTCAGATGACGTCGATATCTGTCACAGAGTACCGACTGCTCGTCATGACCAAACTAATATAGTAGTCCGAGTTGTGCGAAGGACAAAGAAGCTTGCCATTCTAAGCAAGTCAAAGAAAGTTAGAATTGACAGCAAGGACCTGGGCAGCCAGACGTCTTCTGCAGTATATGTCAATGAGCACTTGACGAAACACGGAAAACAGCTTCTTGGATCAGCTATTCAGAGAAAGAAGGAAATGCGTTGGAAATTTGTCTGGACATCGGGGGGCAAGATATTTGCTCGTAGAAACGAAACCTCGCCTATACTAAAGATAAGAAGCGCAGATGATCTTGCCAAGATGACCGTGGAAGGGGGCGGAACTGCCACAGAGTGAACATTTTTTCTTTTTTTTTGAACATGCACAAACTGATATACGTTAAAGATGAGCACCGATACAGCAATACCTAGTGATGACTATCATGATAGCAGTTCTGCGAATGGTCTTTTTGGGGCTGCGCGCAGGTGCATAAAGGTTTTTCACTTAAACACACGCAGCATACGCCACAAGACAGATAAGATCCTCAGTATATTTAGCTCCCTTACATTTAGCTTTGACTTGTTGCTGTTCTCTGGAACCTGGCTAACTGTAGGCGAAGATCCACCATATTTCGAGAACTACACTTACAATGGCATAGTGTGTCCCGTTGGTAGAGGTGGTGGAGTGGCTATTTACGTCAAACAATCATTAAAGCATGAAGTTGTCCCCCAATTTTCCCTGGTTAATGAAGTTGTAGAGTGCCTCATGGTTCGCTTAGATAAAGCATTCTCTGTGATCGTTTACAGACCACCCTCGGGGTGTAAAACAAAGTTCATTTCATTCATTGAAGACGTTTTTGAGTACTTGTGTCCTACTGGCTTTCCATTTGTGATAATGGGCGATGTAAACATCGATATGCTCTCTCAGGATGCAACTTCATGGCAGTTAATAGCGCTGGCAAATTCCTATGCCTGTAATATCGTAATTTCTAAGGCAACCCGCCTAACTGCAGAGACTGCGACACTACTTGATATATGTTTGACGAACACACTCCAACGTCTTGCGTTGCTGGATCGCTGGCAGTAGATATAAGCGATCATCTACCGATCTATTGCACCATTCCTTCTTCCAATGGTACTTGCAAAAGCAATAAAAAGTACGGTCTCGTCAGATCAACGCTGACACGCTTGAAATCTTCTGGGATCGTGTTATTGCAACAGACTGCAAGCACGTGTTACGAGAAAGGGATGCTAACTTGGCATACAAGCTATTCATTAATAAACTCATGAAATGTTATGATGAAGCTTTCCCGGTGTCTGTGAAGAACGCAAAACGCCAGAAAATTAGAAAACCTTGGATAAGTAATGCGCTATTTAAAAAAATTACAAAGAAGAACAACATGTACCATGCGTTTATAAAGACACGAGATATCAAATTACTCAGTGAGTTCAAAAAATACAGAAACCATCTAAATGGTGAAATAAGGCGCGCTAAATTCAGGTATTATGAGAATTTATTTAGTAGAATAAGTGATAATCTGAGCAAAATTTGGAGCGAGGTTAGAAATCTTTCTGGTCAAATAAAACAAAGCCACATTCCTAGGGTTTTGGAAAACTCTAGTGGCCTTGGTAACGGAGAGGTGGCAACGGCAATGAATAACTACTTCATAAAAAGTTGTGATTTCGATGATGCGGGGTATGACGAGGATACACAACTGCCTGTAAATGACCGTCGCTTATCTAACTCTATAGTTCTGCACACTATCTCATGTCATGAAACCGAAGAATTAATAACAAAGATAAAAAACAATTGTGCAGCAGGTTATGATGATATTAAAGCTATACCAATAAAATACGTCGCTGATGTTATATCACCTGCGTTGTAACATATTATTAATTTAACTCTTGTTACCGGCGTATTTCCCGATGAATTAAAAATAGCTCGCGTATGTACGGTTTTCAAGGGTGGTAATGACCAAGAGATTGGAAACTACCGACCGATATCGGTACTTCCGATTCTGTCAAAAGTTTTTGAAAGCGCTATTAATATTAGATTACAAAAATTTTTTGCGAAGTACAATGTAATAAGTGATGCCCAATTTGGCTTTCAAAAATGTAAATCCACTGAGCTTGCATTACTCAATATTAAAACGAGATACTAACCAATTTTGAGAAAAAGCTATATACTCTTGGTCTTTTTGTTGACTTCCGCAAAGCATTCGACACCGTGCACCACAGTGTTCTTTTAGAAAAACTTAATAACTACGGTGTCCGTGGCGTTGCCAATAGGTTAATTCAAAATTACTTAACAGACCGCTATCAGTATGTCGCTATTAATCAAGAGACATCTCCCCGTGCGAGGGTCAACAAAGGTGTCCCACAAAGATCGATACTTGGTCCTCTGTTGTTTATAGTTTATGTAAATAACTTGTATAGCATTCCGGATTCTCCTAAGTTAATCATGTATGCTGACGACACCAATATATTTTTTGCTGGTTCCTCGATCTCTCAGCTTGAAAAGTCTGTAAACACATATCTAAATAAGTTGTCTTCCTGGATTAAGCTAAACAAGTCGCGGCTAAACGCTAGTAAAACTAATATATGTTGTTTGCACCCATTAATAAGCCACGGAATATAAGTCTAAGTATCTCCTTTGAGGGTCAGACTTTAGAACAAGTCAAGGTACAGAAATTCTTGGGTGTGTGGTTCCAGGAAGACCTTTCCTGGAATGAACATATAAATAAATTGGCAGCAGATCTAAGTAGAAGTGTTGGATGTATGTACAAACTATGTCCGTTATTACCACTTTGGCTAAAGAAAGCGTTATATTATACACTGATATATTCCAGGCTAAGTTATTGTGTCCTATGTTGGGGAACAACGACGGCTCAAAACTATAAAACATTACTTACACTACAAAAGAAGGTACTAAGACTATTCGAGGGATATTACGGTATGCCACAAGGTCTTAGCGCACGTCCGTTATTCCCTAAATATTTCATATTACAAGCAAACCAAATATATTATTATAAGTTATTATTGTATATCCAAAATAATAAACTATACCCCATGTACGATTCTTCTCGATGTGCTGAGTACTATCTCCGTACACATAGTATAAGAACACTGAAAACTAGAACAACCTATGGTCAACAACATATTGATTATCAAATACCGAGTCTCCTCAACAAACTGGGTGACGTACTTGACCTAAATAAGAAAAACTTCCAAAAATAAGTTCGAGGAATTTATCCTTTATAATTGTATTGAATACACTTAATACAGAAATTTGGATTATTTATTACTTTCTGTGTCCCAATTGCTTAGAGTACACTATTTGTGTCCTTTTGTTGTTGTTTTTTAGGAATGTATGTGTCTCCTGATGCTTTCCTTACCTCACCTATTGTATATATTGCGATATTTTTTAGGTATTTCATTACAATTTACTGTCCTGTTCTTTCTTTATATTTGTGATGGTTACATGTGTGATCAGAATTTGCAAATTGTATCTGTATATAATGATGTTCTCTAATTCGGCTAAGTTGTGTATGACATAATATTTTTAGTTTTTATTTTATTTTGCCAGACTGTATTTCGGAGCAAAAGCCTCCGTCAGGCTATGTAGCCTTTTGCTTTTACTTCGTTTTTTCTGTTGCACGTACAGAAATAAAAAAATCTCAAATCTCAATCTCAGAACCAAGCGCACAGTTAACTTATCTGATTAAAAGATTTAAAGTAGGTGAGGGAACCTACGAATGTACTAAAATAGTGGGAAAAGAAAAACTGCACAGTCATAAGTGGTATGGAATTACATGAAACGGCACGTGCATCTCCTTTCTTTAGAATAACCAGATTACCGCATACCTATTTGTATTGGTTAAAGAAATAATATTAGATCTGACACACCTTCAATTAGTACGGCTAGGAATGATATCACTGCCTCACTGAGTCCTACGCCAGGCGCATTGCAGAAAAAAAATCACAACTGCACTTTAAAGGACCCCGCCCCGGCCTCTGTGTGCCACGGCGGATCGGTGGCTGAGGCGCTCGGATGCTGATTCAAAAGTCGCGGGTGTCATCCCGGCCGCTATGGTCGCATTTCGAAGGAGGTGAAATGGAGAGGTCCGTGTACTGTACGATGTCATTGCACGTTAGAGAACACCGGATTGGCGAAATTTACGAAGTCCTCCACTGCGGCGTCTCACACAATCTTATCGTGGCTTTGGGACGTATATCTTCGCAAATAATACATTTTGATTATTATTATTATTATTATTATTATTATTATTATATTATTATTATTATTATTATTATTGCCTGTCAAAATACGAAAACGAGCGCATTATTATCTCCTGGTGTTTTTTATCTTTACAAAGCACTTCGTCACGCAGGCAGTAATTTCCCGTGAAGAGTTTATATAGTGTACATGCACTAGATTGATACATATGCGTGAAATATCAGGCGGGAATTCTCTCCTGCAATGCTCGGCTATGCAGCCACTCATCCGTTCTTCCTTTTCTCGAGTAACATCAGTCTACGTTCAACAGATTTTGCTCTATTTTGTGTGTTGACGGCTTCGGAAGCGTCGATAACAGCGTGCAGCCGAAGAGCGTTAGATCCTGATTAGTCGAGCGCTTAGTGCTGACATTGTTCAGGTGCTTTTAAAAAATAGGTGGGGAAGAGCATACATCATCTATATGCGAAGGGTATTTCGACCAGCTGAGGTTCTTTAACGTGCACCCAAATCTGAGCACACGGGCCTACAACATTTCGCCTCCACAGGAAATGCAGCCGCCGCAGCCGAGATTTGAACCCGCGACCTGCGGGTCATCAGCCGAGTACCTTAGCCACCAGACCACCGCAGCGGGGCTAGACTACAAATCTGGCTCTCTCAAATGCCGAGACGCCCACATTGGAAGAAGCTCTGTCTTCTTATTACTAAAACAACTATATATAATGGTAACTGATATGAACAAGGCAGCACTGCGACTACCAGAACGAGCTTTGCAGTCGTTGCAAAAATAAAGCATCCCAACAGCGTCATCTGATAACCACAACATACTTACGCATGGCCCTGGTCCTTAAACCTTCACCCTTCATTCCTATTCTTTTTGTGTTTCGAAACGCAAACGCATTCGCATACTTCGATTCTAGTGCCTACCTCAGTCCATTACTATGAATACCCCAGCTGGTAGGATTGCATTCGTCTTTCCAGGTACTCAACTTTGTGCAGTCCTGGCATCATTTATGAATATTGTTTGCTTGCACTCAAAGGTCTACCTCACTGTTATTAGGCTTCTGTACTCACCGCGTTGCCGCTTTATTTTTCTCAACCGCTATACGGGCACCACAAGCGCCATTTTGAGGTATTCTACAGCGTTTTTCACGAAGTTCGCCTAAAGTGCCACTCTCTGGAAAATTGGATTTGCCCAACCTTGTCTGCACTCTTCCTGAGTGTACGTCCTCCTTCCATTTTATTTGCCTCTGGAACCAAAGGCGATTGAGTACTGGCATCTCCTCGAGGGCCTAAAACCGCTTATCTTCAGCAGTGTTTCCGTGGCACAAATCTCGTTCCCCTTAGCCGAACGCAAAATTCCGTCGTTCTGTTCTCTCGCAACCTTAAAAGGCAAACATCGGTTTAGAAATTCAAACACTGAACATCAACTAAAAAACGTGTTTTAAAATTATTTTAACGATAACTAAGGAGATAAAAAAGAACATTTGGGTCGTTCCAAAGAAAAAAAAAATCTGGAACAAAGGTATAGCAGCTGCTATTTCAAGTGCTGTTTTATTCCTTTATTCTCGCATTTGGAACTAAAAACAGCTTAGTTGACGGGACGTTTCTAGCAAGAACTCCTTGAAAAGCATCTAAGCGTCTTTTCTTGTAGGTCGCAGCTTAAAATATGGGTTCTGGAGGAATGGCAACAAGATAACTCATGGAAAATGAATTTATAATGTCTCCGTGGCAAGACTGAACATTTACTCCAGAAATGAAAAACGCATTCATGACATCTGAATGGACGTATCTATTCTTACTGAAGAGCAACTTTTACGTTGTATGTTTGTTTTTGCGTTCCAATCACCTAGTATTTCACTGGGAAGAGAGTACACAATAAAAACCTTCAAGAGTTCCTTAGTGTGACTCCAATAAATAATGCACTGAATGAGACATAATTTCATTATCTGTCCTCGGTCAGAAATGCGCGTAGCCTTTTAACCCTGAACTCGTTCTAGTAATTGCAGGGACATGCATTGATGGCTGGGATTACACGTATCTTTCATGTACTTTGTATTAGTATAGTGGGGCGCATAGCAGTTAGGTATTATCCGGCGGAGTAAATGCAGTGTTCTTCTATTCAGGAAACGAATGGAAGCTTGATTACTAGCAATGAAATCTGTTTTTTTTGATAGATAGTAAAGAAAAAGAGTTTGTGCGCATCAGTTCAGGCACGCGATAAATGTTACCGGATCGTCAGAGTATATTAATAGCTCCCTCCAGGACGACACATATTAGTTTTTGAAACGCGAAAGTTCAAAAGTGATTCGCACTGATTCATTTCACTGTTTGTGAAACTTTATTATTCCCCATCAACATAAAACCAAGCAGATTTGTTTTACACCAGGCGGTGGACAAATTTTAGCAATTGCATTTTTACACCATGATAACTCATGAATATCATGACTACCATTGTTGAATAACTGGTGTGGTTTAATTTACTTGTCTTTCATTGGCACCATTCACTTGCATTGATAAAGCATAGCATTACTCCTTTGGAAAAGGGGTCTGTTACTGGCTGGGGAGGGTAATAAGGGAGTTTCCTAGTAAGTTCAAGTGCAAGTTCGCATATTTATACAATCTTTCAGACAGCTCATTCGTTCTCACACACTCAAAAACGAGGTGTCTTTCATTCAGGCTTTTTACAACAGTTGAGAAGGCGACAGCCCTAGATGTCCTATAAATGCAAACCATCGACATTTACTGTCGTTCACGGCGTCGGCTTCTGGGCGAGTGAAAACTCATCGTAGGATGACACCATATCGCTGTTACAGAATCTCAAAACTTGCTGCTTATTCGTAAAATCACTTCGACGTCACATGAACTACTATGCTCGATTACGTCACCACATGACATCATCACCTGGCCAAAGGTGGACCAATCACGGAGAGAGTGCGCAACCAGGTGGAGTACAGAAAGCTTGCGGAGCCTCGGTCCTGGATGAAGTGCGAAAAAATACATCAGGTTGCAGAAAAGCAGAGAGGAACGGTGGAGGATCGATACATTCATAGCGTAGAAAAAGTGGATGGCTTTGGCCGTGGTGTTGTCTTAGGTGAACACGTGGAGAACCCTGCCAGTTAGCCTGCTTCACTCTTCCATCAACCTGCTGCGACTTTCGGCCCCATGTCAACCATTTACGAAGTTCAGCCATTTTAGGGGTGAAGCTTTTAAAGCTGGCACCCATTCGTCCTTCGTCGCAGTGCGTAACCAGTCTTACGTTTTGACCTGCAAGGTGGTGCTGGTGGGAGATTTCTCTTGTGCGTTGTTAAAACATAAAAAATTCGCAGCGTACGCGCTCACTAAAAGCTGAATTCTCCTGTGTCTCATTCCCCATTAGCAGCAATTGGCGTGTGCATTGAGCACTATCTGACAAGAAAGGGTTGCTACTTTATACTCGCTGGGCGTAACTTCCTTGGTTTTAGAAAGGTTTAGCGAGCATTGGGCCGCAAGAGCCATGAATACAATGAACTAGTATATACCATGAACTCGAGGTGGTTAAAGGTAAGATGTAGACACGAAGCGCAAGCCGTAAGAAAGTGTGCGTATGCCACCTTTCGTTTAGTCCTTGGAATGTCCGCTGGATGGCGGTGCTTCTATATGCGGAATATTTGATGAAAAGATGCGAGATGGTGGGTACTTGGTGTGTTGACTACATGGACGAACGGACACACAGAAAGATGCATGGATGGGCGCATGGACGGATGCATGCATGGACGGACGCAGGGGTGGATGGACGGATGGACTTGCGGATGCTCGAACAGACGCACGCGCGGACGGGTGGATGGTCACACAGACGGATGCATGGACGGACGAAGCAAGATTGAATGGATGGACGCATGCTTCGCCCCACTCTCCATCATTCACCCCGTGGATATGCTGTAATTTTTTAGCTTGGCCAGATCCCTGGTAGCTTCCTGCAGAGCTCGGTCGTTTTGTTGTCATTGCCAGCTAACAGGACTGCCGTTGTTTCTTTTCCACGTTAGCTCATTCCGTGAGATCTGTGAGAGGTCAGAGTGGTACCACGCTCTCCTGGTTCTTTTACACTTGGTACAATATTCATATAGGAGGAAGACGCACAAAAAGTAAAAAAAAAGGTGTGTTTGCCGGCCCTACATTGAATGACGTTCTATTTTCCGATGGGTTACATTACCCGTGTAAGAGAGCCATCTCCCACACTCCAACTGCACCTTGACATCCTATCCACGTATTCTACAAGCAGTCTTTTACCTGAATGCCGTGGCCTGGCATATAGCTTTGGCCCACTGGCTTAGGCCATCAACGCTGCTTATAATAATGCATTCCCAGGGGAAATAAGATTCTGTGTTCTTGAGCCGTCTTCTCACTACTTCACTGCCTATTCTAGGAGCCGTCATTTATTCCCTGCTCGCACTTTCCTTTTATTTGCTTCTTTTTGCGCTGCAACTGTCAGTCCAGTCCTTCACGCCCCTCCCTGTTTTTCCTGTGTTTTTGTTCTAGCTTTCTTTTACAATGAACCTCATCCTCACTTTCTGAGATATCACAAGCATCGAAGCGGTGGTTGGGTGAGATAAGATTTTTATCTCCTTTTCATGTCGCCACGTTCTGTGCTGATTCCTGTCTCGAAGCATGTTTCTATGAACGAGTTTTCAACAAATGAATTTGCATGAGCGCTGAGAGAGTTTGTTCTTTGAGCGCAATGGCTCCTTTATGATGCCTTTCGGAGTGATTGAATTTCACAACTGCGTTCGGTTATGAAATGTGTGGTAACTGATGGGCTGGGTAGCTCTTCTGACCCTGTAAGATGGTTTGTAGAACGAGCGATGTTAGACCTACCGGGTCATAGAGGCTTTTAGTTGACCTCGACGTAGAGCACGTCCCACAAAAATAACTTCACTCGCTGCTATCTATCTATCTATCTATCTATCTATCTATCTATCTATCTATCTATCTATCTATTTATCTATTATCTATCTATCTATCTATCTATCTATCTATCTATCTATCTACTATCTATCTATCTATCTATCTATCTATCTATCTATCTATCTCTATCTATCTATCTATCTATCTATCTATCTATCTATCTATCTATCTATCTATCTATCTATCTATCTATCTATCTATCTATCTGTCTGTCTGTCTGTCTGTCTGTCTGTCTGTCTGTCTGTCTGTCTGTCTGTCTGTCTGTCTGTCTGTCTGTCTGTCTGTCTGTCTGTCTGTCTATCTGTCTATCTGTCTATCTATCTATCTATCTATCTATCTATCTATCTATCTATCTATCTATCTATCTATCTATCTTCACAAAATAATGATTGAATAAATAACTAAATAGAAAATAAATAAATATATAAATAAATAGGTATGTGTGTGTTTGTGTGTGTGTGAGAGAGAGAAAGAGAGAAATAAGAGAGGGAGAGAGAAAATGGGTGTTGTCTAAAACGACGTGTATATTGAACAAGGCTTGTCCACACACTTTGTCAACTTGCGATGATTCCTACATGCGCGATCTCGCTAGCATTGCTTTTTCGAATAAACAGTATGAGAAAGTCAAGAGACCCAGTCTGACTGCAATGAAAAAAAAAAACTTTGATTGGAGAGAACAATTGGAGGACAAATTGCGTACTCGAGATGAATTACTGAAGCTTTATTGGATGACAAAGTCAAATTGCATGCCACACGAAGGGCACCCTTGCTCAGTCATGATGAAGCACCAGGCGTGCCTTAATATGAAGACGGACGCTGGACATGGCGGCTCCTCTTGGCACAAAGAAAGCTGTTCTATCAGCGACTGAGTAAACGACACATGGGAACTCCCTCGTGCATCTCCATCAACCAGACGCGGCCAGCGAAAATGAGCCGCTAGCACCCATATACAGCGTAGCTCGCCTCGGGGCCTTTATGTATCGCCGTTAAAGCCGATAATGAAGTGCGTGGTAGTAAAAGCAACTTGCGAGAATAAATAACATCCGATCGAAAGTAGAGTGACGTTTTCCTCTTGATAGTAGTGAAGTCGAATGGGGATGAAAATAACCTACTCAAATATTACAATTATGTACATGTTTACTTTATCTCGGACTGCGGAAGTGTTTTCCGTGGGCGTAAGAGATCTCAGTATTGACAGAACATGGGCACTGTAAATGGAGCGCCATGACCGATGCATGGCGTACTTTGGTAGCCCATGATTAGCAGGTGCCACAGTTTATGGACTGAAACGCGAGCCTGTTGGCATGCAATAACTACAGAAGGGGGTAGTTTGAAAGGATCAGACCATCACGTACGACCTTTCTATGTGTTGTTTTGATCTTTCTTTTGCGTCGTTGTATAACCCGACCGTTTTCAATTGTTATTTAAATATTATCGGGTTATTCTTCCCTGGCTTAGCTTCAGATTCCTTGGAACTTGTAAGTGAAATCTTTTGTTTAAGATTTTTTTGTTTTTCGCTGTAGTTATACGTTATAAGCCGACGTAATCTATCAGCTCTAAATCGTTTTATTAAGATCGAAACAAAATAAGAAAGGCATTGTAATGAAATGCCACCCCGAAGGTGAAAAATTTCACACCTGAACACAAAAGTGATGCTTAGAACAGGAGCGATGTTTTCGAAATTCAATATAGCAGCAATTTACCTGCTTACTATTTTGAGAGGAGGAGAGAAATAGATGACAATAGTATAATGCAAACAAAAATAATTTCATATTGTACAAATACAGCCAAGGGTAAAATTCCTATTTAGCATTCCTATTTAAGAACACAATCAAACAACTAACAATGCGTGTACCTAGAACAGGAAAAAAAGTTGAGCAATAGATGTATCTTACATAGTGGTGTATGTTGCTAGAGCAAAAACGCCTGCAGTTTCTGGGCAAGGGTTGCGCTAAAAACTACTACTCTTTGGTACTGGTTAGCACAGTAGCAGCAAGTTGAAGAGTAGGTGACCACACACTGTCATGGTGAATAGCGCTGCATAGCAAATAAGGAAAAGCACAACCTGTTTTAGTATGGCGTAATGCCATATTCATTACTATGAGAAATTCATACCTCCAAGCCGTTTTCTTATGACACTCGTGTCTCATTTAGAATCGCTATGGTGTGCTTAAGGCGTCGGCATCATACTTCAAACTAACGTATAGCCCGTTTCTTATGAATGTCATGCGAAAAAATTGTGTCGTGATTGTTAACTGGCTCTGTGAATTATGAGAATTGCATTTTGGTGCACTTTTCGAAGGGAAAAAACTACGGCCCATCCAGTTTGTAAAGCTGTCTACGAGCAGTTGTTCCCATTGCGAGCGGGCATTGCGAGCTGCACTATACGTCTTCGGCATGGTGTGACGCCTAAATGGTCGAGTCTATTAGCGACTTAGAAGATTTGCACCCATAGGCATCAGGCTGCAAAAACTGTACGACAATTTGAAAAAAAAAGCTGTAATGGGTGCCCTAGTGAGTACCAGTGCTGTTTATCGAATATCCCATACTTGCGTGGCCAACAAAATCCCCTGAGTGTCGTGGAATATCTGCAGGTAGTCTCGAAGTGCACGTGCTTACACCTCATTGGGGAAACCGAGATCACGTGGCGAGGCGGATTATTCTCTTTTATTTGTTTATTTGTTTATTAGTTATTTGTTCAGCTATTTATTTATAGCTCACAGGCCTTAGAAGAGGCACAAGGTTAGGGGAGGGCATACAGTACAGTACAATCCCTTAAATACACAATTAGTATCTTACAGAGTAAACAAAACGTACAAATGAACGAACAATGCAGTTGTCAGAAAAAATAACACCGAAAAGTTAAAAAAAGTACTAAGTGCAAAAAAGCTAACAACTGCTTCTATTTTTTTACTACTACTACTGCAGCGTTGGTTGCACAGACTAGCCTAAAGCATTTGACTGCAATTATTTCGCATTGTCCGTCATGACGATGCGCACCAAGAAGATGGAAATGGAAAGCAGCTGCAAACGACAGGCGCAAATACTGATTCTTTGAGCTCCGAAAAGATGCTGGTTGAAGTCTCTCAGCCGATAGCACTTCATTTCTTTACAGCATGCAGCCCGAAACGCGTACCAACTCACGGAGTCGAAAAGAGAGTAACGAGCATGAAGACGCAGATGAATATATATCGCCGACGTGTCAAGCCTGAAAAGAGGCCTCTTCTCAATTTGCGTAATCACGTACCGCTGCACGAGGGCTTGTCGTTAGCAATATTTTCTTAGTTTCAGTTTCGATGCATGTCGCGCCATCAATAGCAGGCCGAGGAAGTGAACTCTGAGGAAGAGTTGTCCCCATGCATGAAATAGTTCGTAAAATGAGAGAGAGAACGTTCCCATCGTCCCGTCATTCGTAGATTAGATTACTTTGTGACACCTCAAAGTGAAAAACCTCTGTGCGACTGTTGTAAATTCAATTCTTCCCTTCTAGAGAAGCAATTTGGCCACGACGATCGCGCTCGCCCCCGCACCAGTGCGAGCAATCAGCTCTCCTCTTTGTATTCCTTGGTCTTGCCTAAAGGGTTGTTCCCCACGAATAGAGAGAGATATGATGTCGGCAACGAATTCGTTTGCTGTGCAGATGCTTGTATCTCAAGCGCCAGTACATATTTCAAGCTTTGGTGACGTGTTTTAAAAGTCCACGGCTACTAGCACGTGTTTGCGTTATACGCGTTCACACTAAGTGTCCTATCGTAAAGCATCACTAGCGCACGAGACAGTTCCGGAAAAAGTATCTTTGCAGGTGTCATGCAGCATACATGTGATTTCTGCATTTAACGTAAGTAAAATTTCCTGGAAAAGGCCTTAAAACTCAATCCCGAGAGGTTCTATACTGCCTAAGGGGTTCGAAATGCAATATTTGTTCTTCGCTTCAATGGCAAATTACTCTCCTGAAAACAGCGTAAAATAAGTCTTATATCGTTTATGTACTCATGGTGTCAAGAGAAGTAACCATGATAGTAAGTGTGGAACACTTCTCTTTTTCTTAAATTTCCACTTTCGTTTTTCGCAGTGACAGTCTCATTCTGGCAGACTTGATGTCCTCAGATAGTATGCGAGGGTTTATTGGCCAGCTGTGAGCTCATTAGAAAAATACGTGCTCCATCATGCGAACAATCAGGAAAAGGGTGTTCTACACTCGCCATCATGGGTACAAGTGGCGCTGACTGATGCTCCAATTTTACTTCACATATACACTCATAAAATGAACGTGGGCATAGTGGCCTTGATAGCAGAGTTTGTAGAGCATCTG